>CM065377.1:7237500-7257500 GCA_033060915.1 Euryodendron excelsum
GTCCTTTTGGGTGTAAAGTCACCTGAAAACATGGTGATCTCACTGATCTATGATTGCAGCCGTGGGACGTCGACTAGTCATAGACGACGGAGAGCAGCACACGGCAACGACTAGCAAGGATAATTTCTCTCTCTCTCTCTCGGTGCTAGGGTACAGAAAAGTCTTTTGGTTTGGGTGTAAAGTCTCAAGTTTGTATGGGTTAATAGGGTCACATATATATTTTTTTTTATGGGTTCAACCTTTTTTTTTTAAATATATAACACTAAAAAAAAAATTTCTTTTAAAAATTATTCGAAGGCTGATGGTGTCAGCTGACCCCATCAGCATGTACGTGCCGCCACCCCTGACTATCACAATGATTAGAAGTTTAGAACCAAGGCATTACAACTAACTATAGCTGCGTAGTAGCTTTAATTTTCAGTTTAATGAGTTGACCAAATTTACGAGTTTGTCATTATAACAAAGGGCGAGCCTTGTTACGTTGGTAAGATTGCTCCATTAAGACGCGACCTGGTCAGGTAAGGTTAATTTTGCTTAGGCATTTTCCAAACTCTTCTACCTCTCAAACAATCAACTCGATCTAGTCTCAAATTGTTATAACAGGGAATCAAATGGTATCAACAATTAGGAGCTAAAGTTCAAAAGAGAACTCAGAGCAAAGGTGAAGATTTGCAAAGGTTAATTAGCACATCTCAGACCAAAGGTCTGTTGGAAATGGGGATGATTATTTATGTTGGGCAGCAAACTCTGGCAACTGTTTCTTAGTAAAATCATTTTGTTCTGCTTACCAAAAAACTTTAGGTCCTTCATTCTCCTCATTCAGCTGGAAGAATGCAGCCCCCTGAGAGTTCAAACTTTCCTATGGTTAGCCTTACAGAATAAATTATCCACCACTGACCTCCTTCTTCATAGGAAAATTATCCCCCAAAGCTCATGCACAAGCTGTCCCTTATGCAAGATTGAGGATGAAAATGTTAATCATTTACTACTCAACTGCAGAATAGCTTGGTTAATCTAGAGTGCTCTGGCTAAATGGTGGGGCATATTCTGGGTTGCTCCTTCCACCTTATGTGGGCTAGCTCATTGATGGCAGGGATATAAATTTTTTGGTCTAGGAAATACCATCTGGAATGCTCTTTTCTTAGCTACAGCAAGGAATTTATGGCATATGGGGAATGAAACAGTTTTCAGTGGTAAGGCAATGGGATGGGAGGAGCTCTTTCTTCTTTTTTTTTTTTTATCAAGCTCCACTTAGCACATTGGATTAAGGCAAAGATGGAGAGATATGAATGATCTGTTATGGACTTTATTCACAATATTTCTGCAGTTAAACAACTCACGAGCAGGAAGCCAAGTTGATTCCTTACCAACTTCTTCCTGTTTTGCTGTTCTTGTTCTAGTTTTGTAGTTAGGCTAGTAGACTTTGGTCTTATTTTATGTTGGTTAGTCTGGTTTGGTTCCTCCCTCTCTACTGAAGCCCTCTCTGTATCCACCTCCTACAATAAACATATTTTTCCTTTTGCCGATCAAAACAAAAAAAAAAAAAAAGCGTTGCCTCATAGGGGCAAGTTGTCCTCAAAAGAAAAGCACAAGAGAAAGCAAATATATATCTTGTCAGATTATAGCTTTTTCTAAACTTTCTGCCAATAAAATAAAAAAATAGAGGCAAAGAATAACATTGGAGAAGATTTTCAATAAGTTATGAAAAAGTTGCTTCAGAGGGGCAAGTTATCCTCAAAAGAAAAGCACAAGAGAGAGCAAATATCTTGTCAGATTATAGCTTTTTCTAAACTTTCTGCCAATGAAAAAAAAAAGAAAAAAAAAAGGTTCTTACAAATTAAACCTAAGGGTATGCCTAAAGCTTGGAATATTATGTCCCTTCACATGAACAATTGAACAAAAAATTTTTTTTTGGTACAACGGAATTGAGAACAATTGAACAAATGACAAAACTTCGCTAACACCATATCTCAATTGCCGAATTAAGTGAACTGATTTCACATACATGTCAAAGGTCATGAACGAAATTAGGTGACTAAAAGATACTTTATATTATCATTTGATATTTGAACATAAAGCCTACGAAAACCATATCCATGAGATGCTGACAACCTAACATTCCTTTGCTTCCTCCTAAAGATATTCTTTCTTAAACAAAACCGTACTCGGTTCTCTTCACATTTTGGACACCACCCTTTTACAATGCGATAACTATACTCTATATATATAGCTTCTGCATGTTATTCCTATCATCCTCCATAGAGAAGTACTTGCAACAAAAACCATGATCAAGTATCTGCGACTTGTAACCTTCATTGGGGTTCTTGTTGCGAATGTCGTTCAAATTTCAGTCGCTTCGGTAGTTTCAACTGGAGATTTCAATAAAGATTTCTTCGTGACATGGTCTCCTAACCACGTAAACACTTCTGCAGATGGAAGAACAAGAAGCTTGAAGCTTGACAAAGAATCAGGTACTGATCTTTCAAACATGTAATGACTCGAGTTTTGTTAATCTTTTTAAGTGTTTATTTCTCTTATATTAATTCATTGTTCTTTGAAACCTCTCTAGGCACTGGCTTTGCCTCAAACGACATGTTCCTATTTGGTCAGATTGACATGCAAATTAAGCTGATACCAGGCCACTCGGCAGGCACTGTCGTGGCCTTTTACGTAAGAAACCTAATTTTTCATTGTCTGGTTGTTAGTGTAATCTCCTTAACAAAGCTTCTATTTGGTAATGCAGCTGACATCTGATCAACCTAATCGCGATGAACTAGACTTTGAATTTCTTGGCAATGTCAGCGGGCAGCCATATATGCTTCAAACAAATGTTTTTGCAGATGGGTTCGATGACAGAGAAGAAAGAATCTATCTGTGGTTTGATCCGACGGAGGACTTCCACACCTATTCCATCCTCTGGAACCTTCACCAAATTGTGTAAATGAATTAATTACCATAAAATTTAATGTATAGTTTTTGACAAATCTATTTATTTGAACATCTTTTAATATGGTCTTTTGTTTTTGTAGTTTCATGGTAGATTGGGTTCCCATTAGAACATACAGAAACCATGCAGACAAGGGAGTGGCATATCCTAGGTGGCAGCCAATGGGCATCAAAATCAGCCTATGGAATGGAGACAACTGGGCGACGCGAGGCGGCAAAGATAAGGTTGATTGGTCGAAGGGTCCCTTCATAGCCTCATTCAGGAACTACAAGATTGATGCATGTGTGTGGAAAGGAAATGCAACGTTTTGCAGGGCAGATAGCTCTACAAATTGGTGGAACCAGGACAGGTCCAGCTCTCTCACATGGGCGCAGAGGAGGCTTTTCAAATGGGTTAGGAAGTACCATCTCCTATATGACTATTGCCAAGACAACAAGAGATTCCAAAACAACCTCCCAAAGGAATGCTCTCTTTCCAAGTACTGACAAAAAAGGATTACTTTTAATTCTTTGTTGTCTTTGTACTCAAAATCAATTGTTGTTCTCATGGTAGTTATTTAATAATTATTCAAAACTTTTAATGCTCAATGGGCTAAAGTATCTCTAGCCTTGGAAGCAAAGCAACCTTTTATTCAATTGATGCAAATTTCAAAACCCAATTGTATTTGTGTTAAGCTTTGATACCTATCTCAACACTGATGCAGTGTTGAGGCTAATTGGTTTAGTAACCTTCTTGACTGTTTTCCTATTTGCTCTAATATACACCTCTTAAATTGCTTTGGTTCAGTATATAATAGCCTTCAACTTACCACTAGACCCAAGACACAGGTTAGTGAGAAAAAAATGGTAGATTATTTTTCTTTTGACAAAAAGAAAAAAAAAAGGAGAAGAATGAATGGGAAAGCTAGGCTATGGTAACTTCTGTTGTTGAAGGCGAAACAGAGACAAAGTACACTTTTTTATTTTTTGGTATATCGGAGGGCCAAAGCTTTAAAGAGAAAAAGGGTGGGTCGAATCCATGACCTAAGTCTGGGTCGGAGCTGTTAAGAGTTTAGTTGTATTTTATCATTTGAATAAGTCTTTATTTGTCCTAGTCTTTAGGAGTTTGTTTCTTTTACCAATTTTATAGCAATATCAGGCTAGTGGGATAAGTTTGTTTTGATTCAGTTCCTAGTTTTTGGTTCAGTTAGTTAGTTACTAAATTAGTGCAATGTTAGTTCAAGTATTAATCTATTTAAGCAGCTGAATATAATGAATAAAATTACTCCAGTTTTTAGTATATCTTTCACTCTTAAATTATATATCAGTGGTATCAGAGCCTGCTTCAAAACAGGAGACGTAGAAAGTATCAAAGAGTTAAAGCTCTTATCTACTCCCTCTTGCTTTTCTGGGCCATAGCAGCGGTTCTCTTCCAATGGCAACAGAGAATTTTGTGCAGCCTGCTATACCCAAATTTGATGGTCATTATGATTATTGGAGCATGCTGATGGAAAACTTCTTGAGGTCCAAAGAATATTGGCATCTCATTGAAGTTGGATATACAGAACCAGCAGAGTCCAGCACTTTAACAGATACTTAGAAAGTGAAGCTGGAGGAACTCAAATTGAAGGACTTGAAGGCAAAGAACTATCTATTCCAGGCCATTGATTGCACAATCCTGGAGACCCTTCTCACCAAAGATACTTCGAAACAAATCTAGGATGCAATGAAGCTAAAGTATCGAGGCAATGCAAAGGTGAAACAGGCATAACTTCAAGCACTTCGTGCTCAATTTGAGACTCTTCGCATGCAGCCGACAGAGTCAATGGAGGAATATCTCCAGAACCATGTCTATTGTGAACAAGATGAGATCAAGTGGGGAAAAGATGGAAGATATTACTGTCATTGAGAAGATTCTTTGATCAATGAGTAGAAAGTTTGATCACGTGGTCTGCTCGATTGAGGAATCGAAGGATCTTGATGTTCTTTCGATTGAAGAATTGATCAGTTCACTGATTGTCCATGAGCAACGGATCAATCAGCATGAAGTATTGGAGCAAGCATTGCACCTACACCAATCATCAAGCAACGCTCAAAAGGGTTTCGGGTGTGGAAAAGGAGGAAGCAATGATTACACCCTAAAAGTGTAATCATAAGCCCTTAATGTCACGCCCCATAACTCGGCCTATACGGATTTAGGGTACATGACCGGCCAGTAACAAGGCTACCTGAGGCCGCATTACATAAACTGGTTGATCACCTGTGCATAATCATTTAAAATGATGCATAATTGCGGAAAATAGAATTTTTGATAACTTGAAAACATAATCCATGTCATACATGGTAGAGCTGTGCGTAATCCCAAACATAACATACATAAGGATCAAATCAAGGTCCACCAAAGTTATAGCATTATATCATTACAACACATTGGGTCCAACCCTCAAACATTACACAAATCATAGGCCCGTGGGCCGTAGCTCAAAATCCACATATGGCCTCGCTCTAGGGCCTCTCGGATTGGCTTCCTGAAAATTATTCGGAAAAACGTAAGCTAATGCTTAGTGAATAACAATGATGCATAAGCGTGGAAATATCATGGACTATCAGTTATATCTAATGTATAAAATAATATGTAAACATTTATGTATATAGAGCATGAACTTGAAACGTGTAAGTATAGACTTGAAATCGTAGATAGCATAAGCATCATATTGCAGCATTCTATCGCTTTAAAACATGGTATCATAAAAGAGAGATGCGACGTATCTTTGCTTGTAATAAAGCATAACATAACTTGTCATAAACATTTGAACATATCATCGTTCTCGTTCTAAAACATAAGTGTGCTACAACCCAACATCAAAGCTATGCTCCACATCAGTAACCTTAAAGGTCACAAATAGGGCTCTTTAGGCCGTGGGACGTCTCCTGGACATGGCGATAGTTTATTTCACATCCCCTATCGTAGGACCATCGTTGCTAGTTTAAGGTCTTGCCATGAAAGACCTCGAGTTGGCACCATACATTGAAAAAGGTCTTGCATCTCTTTCTTATAAGCATTTTAGTCCATGAATTTCAATTCATAACACAATATAACTTGCATGCCTTTAAAAGTATGACATCTATAATTGAATATAACATTGATGCATTGAAAACATATATAAAACATCGTATGATATGGTTTAAACTTAAAACAGTTGGAAAGTAGTAGAATTTACTCATGGCATAATGTTACTCACCTTCCTCCGACTAGGCAAGTGACAAATAAGGTATTCCTACACAAATGCACATAGACGTAAAGAATTATCAATACAAGACTCTAAGGCAAATCAATAACATATAAGTCAAGACTAAGCACACAAACCCCTCGACCCCGACTCAACAACACCTCATTCTCACGATGGGAGAGCGAGACTAAACTCTAGACAATGCCCTGATGTAAAATAAGAACATGAAGTTGAGATTTGAACATGAAAATCGGAACGTCGACTTCTTCATGGAGTCCCAACTACCTCTCAAAGATGAGTTCACACCCAAGGCTAGTTCCATTTGAAAATAGGCTTAAAGGCCTTTATTTTGATAGGTCATGGGCCGAAAACACATTTCAGGTGAAGAAGTTATGCTTCACGAAAGGTGGACTAAAGATTTTGGAAAACAATGTTGTTGGCATAGATTTTGGGTCAACTTTAAACTTTCATAACTCTCAATATATAATGAATTAGAGAACAAACTTTATATGAGTACAAAGGTCTATGAGTCTACTTTCTAATGCTTCAAACGGTGCATCAATCTGAGTTTTTTAAAAAAAGTTATGCCCATTTTACTAAACAGTGTTGAAACCAGCAGACTGTTCAATGTTCAACCGGGCCGTTGGAACGCCAGGCCAAAATATCCAGCCGTTAGAATGCCCAAAATGGTCATTCCAACGATAGGCAAAATGGAAAAACATCTTCTCTGACCGTTCCAACGCCCAGAAGGGTCGTTGGAACGCTAGGCAAAAATGAAAAATATATTCTTCGACCGTTCCAACACCCGGAAGGGCCGTTGGAACGCTAGGCCAAAATATCCAGCCATTGGAACACCCAAAACGGCCGTTCCAACGATAGGCAAAATGGAAAAATCTGCACTTGGGTCGTTCGAACGGCCCTGTTGGGTGTTCGGACGGCCCCGCCTGCGCAGCAATGATTTTTCAACACAAAACTCACCCAAAATCCCTCCAACCACAACCAAACCTTCCCAATACTCTTAGGGCTCAAAGATTAGCCCACAAGGATGGCAATAACTCAAAATGGGGGAGAAAGAACAATCAAAACAAAGGGATCTAAAGAAGAAATCAACACCCTAACATTTGATATATTTGGGGATTTTTCAAACCACCACTTCTAATCTTCAATAATGAACTTCAAGCTCTCAAAATCATGCAAATGAGACCTAAGGGATCCCCTAAACTCAAAGACAACACTCCTAGATGCACATATACAAATACCCAACAAAAATTATACAAGATAGATACATATACATATATAATTGTAGAGAGAGAGAGGAATGGAACCTTACTTTCTTCAAGCTTGGTAAAGTCTTCAATGACTTCAATCTCTTCCTTTAAGCCCTTCTTCCCTCCCCTTTCCTTCTTCTTCTTCTTCTTCTTCTTCTTCTTCTTCTTCTTCTCGGCAGGTGGGTGTGTGTGTGTTTTGTGTGTGTGTGTATTGTGTTATGAGAAGACACACATGGGAAATAATTCCATGTGTCTCACACTTCCAACACAAGCTACAACACAAGCCCTTATTGGTCAATTTTGACCCAAAAGAAGAAATAATTAACATCAAATATTGCATAAACTAGAAATTCTCATTAATACGATTAAATAGAGGCTTGGGATATCACACGTAATTTGCACATTGTTAGATTTAGATTATAATTAATTATCTTGTTTTAGTTCAATATTTGATTCATTGTGTGTTTTTGTATGTTTTGTAGGTTTTATGGTTAAAACAATAAATAAGAGCCAAAATTGCAGAAGACCGTCCGAGCGGTGCGTTCGGACAGTTGCCAGCCGTTCGGACGGTGTGTTCGGACGGGCGAAATAGTGTTCGGACGCTACATCGAATGGTGGAGCTCTAGAGTCGTGTTTTTGCGTTCGAAGTCATTCCAGAGTCATCTTTTTGCGTCTAAAGAGCGTTCGAGGATCGTTCGGATGGTAAAACAACCGTTTGAAAGGTGAAATAACCATTCGGATGGTGCGTCTGGACAGACTTTGGGCACCCGTTAGACGCACTTCGGACAGGGAGCGCAAATTTGGCCTAAAACGCTAGCCGCGGCCGAGAGAAAAGGAGGAGTTGGTTTTTGGTTAGATTTAGAGTTAGTTTTTGAGTTTTGTAAAGAGTTTTTGATAGTTTTGACAGTTAGGAGTAGATTGGCTATGGGAGATCTTCATTCAAGGTTGGTTTTCCATTTGTTCTTCATTTATTAACTTAGATTTGATTTTTGTAATTTTCATTTTTGTATTGTAATTTTCTTGTATTTTCTCCTTATATTGTTTTTATACCCAAACTCTCTTCACTTTTTAAGTAAATTTTAGCTTAAATCTTTACATGCTTTATTTCCATTTTTCATGCTTTTATTATGAGTTTAGTTAGCTAGTTTTTAAATTGGGTTCAAATGTGAAAATCACCCAAATAATCCAAGGAATTTAATGGAGGTATCTCATGAATTAATTGACATATGTTCCTAGAATTCAAATTTCTAGTAATTAAATGTGAAATTTTAGAAAACTCGAATTATTGACTAAGTTTGGAGATTTTGATCACCCAAATCAATGTATTAATTTAGGACCCTTGACTAGACAAATACTCCACAATTGCTAGCAAATTCATTCCCAACAATTAATTGAAGATGCTTTAGAAAACATAGGTTATTGACTATGTTTGACTAATTAATGCACAAACCACAAATTTGGTATTGACTAAGTTGAATCGATGGTATTAACCTTTAATTCCCCATTGAACATGTATCTAATTTTAATTGCTTGAGAATTATTGGTTTTCAAAGTTAAATCTTCCGAATCAAACACACTTAAATGTTGTGTTTGATTTGAGTTATAAACCCCATTAGAAACCTTGGATGAAATTGAGTGATTGGATCATTTGAGCCCAATTCCCCTTTAATTGCTTTGATTCTATTTTCATTTTGCTTTACTTTAATTGTCTAGTGTTAATTGTTTTTATTTTTATTGCAATAAGTTAGTAATTCAAAACCATCATCAAAACTCAAAATATTTTCGGTCATTTTTATTTTTCTTTTTATTTTAGATCTAATTCTCCTCCTTAATTGCAATTCGATCTTAGGTTGGGTTAGTGTGAGTTGAGTGCTAAAGCCTATATTTGGCTAAGTCCCTTGAGAGAGAACGATACCGGATCTTCCGGTTTATACTTCATTGCTACCCCCGTACTCTTGCGGGGTAACTAACTCTATTTTGTAGTTTTTGGAGCGAGTCAAGCAGCAACAACAATAATGATCACTCGAGACATGATAATCGAGCTCTCGACACCAAAGGCAGAGGCAAAGGACGAGATGATCATCATGGAGGTGACCAGGAATCAAAAACATTTGACATATCCAAAGTCAAGTGCTATAAATGTCACCAGTTCGGCCACTACCGTTCTGAATGTCGAATAAAGATGTACAAAGGAAAGGGAGCAAAATCAAATTTCACAGAGAATGAAGAGGGAATTTCTCTTCTAATGGCCTGCAATGTAGCTGAGGAAACTGGTCAAAGCATGTGGTACTTAGACACAGGATTCAACAATCATATGTGTGGGAACAAGTCTATATTCTCTAAATTAGACGAGTCCTACCATTCGTCCGTCAAATTTGGAGATGGTTCAACTATCTCTGTAATGGGGAAGGGCAACATTCAAATCCAAACATCTCATAAAACACATCAGGCAATTTCAAATGTGTTTTATGTACCCGGTTTGAAAAGCAATCTGTTGAGTGTGGGTCAACTTCAAGAAAAGGGATACGAGATCATCATTAAGGATGGAGTGTGTCGTATTCAAGATCCATGGAAGGGATTGATCACTCAGGTTAGTATGATAGCAAATCGAATGTTTCCTTTATCTATTCAGAGTAATATACTTTCTTGTTTTGCTACTATGGTGAAAGATTCAGCTTGGTTGTGGCACTTTCGCTACGGTCATTTGAACTTCTCGAGTTTAAAGCTGCTTCAACAAAAGAATATGGTGACTGGCCTTCCAGAAATTGTGCATCCTTCACGAGTTTGTGAAGAATGTGTAATTGGTAAACAACATCGGGAGCCTTTCCTGAAAGGAGATGCATGGAGAGCGAATAAGGTGTTGGAGCTGGTGCATTCCGACATCTGTGGTCCCATTAATCCTTCATCCAATGGTAATAAGATGTATTTTATTACTTTTATTGATGACTTTAGTGGCAAAACATCTGTCTATTTGCTACAGGAAAAGTTTGAAGCTTTCTTGGCATTCAAAAATTATAAGGTCCTTATTGAAAAGGAAGTTGGGTAGCCAATCAAAACTTTACAAATAGTTCGTGGTGGTGAATACAACTCATATGAATTCACAAATTTCTATGAGAAGCATGAAATCAAAGGGCAGCTCACAACTTCCTACTCACCACAACAAAATGGTGTTGCGGAGAGGAAAAATCATACAATCTTAAATATGGTGCGGAGTATGTTGAACAGATCGACTCTTTCTAAGAGATTCTGGCTCGAGGCAATCTTATGGAGTATTCATCTCTTGAACAGAAGTCCTACCGTCGCTGTCCGAAATAGAACACCTGAAGAAGCATAGAGTGGTAGAAGACCGAGTGTGGACCACTTGCGGATTTTTGGGTGCATTGCATATGCACATGTACCATATGAGAAGAGGAAGAAGCTTGATGACAAAGGGGAAAAGTGTGTTCCTTGGGGTCAGTGAGCAGTCCAAGGCATACAAGTTGTTCAATCCAATCACTCGAGAAATTATCATCAGTCGGGATGTTGTATTTAATGAAGAGAAAATGTGGACAGGAGCTGATACCAGTGCTTGTCAAAATATTCCCATGAGTTTGGATGACCATAAAAAAGAAAGTCATCCTCAACAAACACTCAGAGATCAAACCATTGGCTTGCAACAACCTGACTCTTCGAGTCAACCAACAACATTGCCCGAAGAAGATAACTCAGAATCTTCAACCATATCCCGACCTAAACGTATTAGAAGGAGACTGGCATGGATGCGAGACTATGAGGTACGTGGAGTTGATCACTCAGATGATGATCCACTTACACATTTTGCTCTATTTGCAGACTGTGATCCTATTACTTTTAAAGATGCTGTCAAATACCTAAAATGGTAGTAAGCGATGGATGAAGAAATTGCAGCCATTGAGAAAAACAATACTTGGGAATTGACAGATCTTCCCAAAGGGCAAAAGTCGATTGGTGTCAAGTGGGTTTACAAGACAAAGTTGAATGCAGAAGGAGGTGTCGATAAGCACAAAGGCAACCTCATTGCAAAAGGTTACAAGCAAGAGTACAAGATCGACTACATAGAGGTTTTTGCTCCAGTTGCACGACATGATACCATTCGGTTGGTGCTTGTATTGGCAGCACAAAACTCATGGCCCATCTTCTAATTGGATTTGAAATCGGCATTGTTACAAGGTGAGTTGCAAGAATCAGTATATGTTGATCAGCCTCCAGGGTACGTGTAACAAGGGAAGGCAAACAAAGTATATAAGCTAAGAAAGGCTCTTTATGGGCTAAAACAAGCTCCTCGAGCTTGGTACAACCGTATTCCTGCATATTTCTCAAGGTAAGGCTTTCACCAATGTCCATATGAGCATACTTTATTTGTTAAATCTGGATGTGATGGTGAGTTGTTAATTGTATGCTTATATGTGGACGATTTAATTTTCACTGGAAGTAGTGGTGCTATATTTGATGATTTCAAGCAATCAATGATGAATGAATTTGATATGTCTAATCTTGGATTAATGCATTACTTCCTTGGCTATTAAGTAGCACAAAATTCTGCTGGGATCTTTCTCTTGCAGAAGAAGTATGTTTGAGACATCTTGGAAAGGTATGAAATGGAGAATTGCAATTCAGTTGGTACACCAGTCGAGCTTGGCCTGAAGCTTACCAATGATCATGAAGGAAAGAAGGTTGATTCAACTCTATACAAGCAAATTGTGGGGAGCCTTATGTATTTGACTGGAAGCAGACCAGATATCATGCACGCAGTCAGTCTTATCAGTAAATACATGGAAAATCCTACCGAGTTGCATCTACTTGCTACCAAAAGAATTCTTCGATACTTGCAAGGGACAGCTAATTTTGGTATCCTTTACAAGAAGGGTGCAAATTTTGGCTTATTTGGATTTACTGATTGTGACTATGCAGGTGATCAGGATGATAGACGAAGCACATCAGGTTATGCATTTGTAATGGGATCTAGTGCTGTCACTTGGTCATCAAAGAAGCAATAAATTGTTACTTTGTCCACCACTGAACCTGAATTCGTCGCTGCTGTGGTGTGTGCATCTCAAGCAATTTGGTTAAGGAGACTTTTTGAAGAGTTAGGCTTTCATCAAGAAAGTCCCACAACAGTCTACTGTGATAGCACTTCGGAAATCAAACTTTCAAAAAATCCAGTTCTGCATGGGAGAAGTAAACATATTGACGTGCGATATCATTTTTTGCGGGATCTCTCAATGGATGAAACCATTGATCTTATCTTTTGCAAAAGTGAAGATCAAATTGCAGATATTATGACCAAACCCCTCAAGTTAGCCACGTTCGTGAAGCTGCGGAAACTACTTGGTGTTTGTTCAATGGAGAATTCAGTTTGAGGGAGGGAGCTGCAAGGTTACTCGGCAACAAGCAAGCTGAGAGGGACAAGTTGCCGGAGGGGCTGGGCCGGTGAAGAACACTTTCTAAACTGATTCTCTGTAGAACACTCAGTTTAAGGGAGGGATCCATACATTATTGGGCTAAAGCACACCTCCCTCTGAGTGCTTGATCACTTATTGTAGGATCGAAGTTAGGGTTTGTGATCTTAACGGAGGCACCACGATCATACTCCGTTAGAAGATGTTAGAACGTGAAAACTTTTTGTCAAATCCTGTGGAAACTATTTGCAAACGAACCATTCTCATGGCTATTTTGATGTCCCTTCATATGAAAATTCTGAATTAAAATCATCATATTTGCGTTAAAAAAATGTATTAATTGGTCACCATAGAAGGTTAATTGACTGGTGAAATTTTTGAATACTGAATTGGTAAGCCGCTTAGTGCCATAAATTGTAGAAAACTTATCACTAGTGTTTAAACCCTTTCTGATAAGTGGTTTTAGTCATACATACAAGACTTATGAGAGCAGAAAAACTAAGGTCAATTTTATTTTGGCAAATGCTAAAATATGCCCTAAGGACAGATTGTAAGGAGCATTTATTTTATTGGTTTCTACTCCTACCCACATCCTTTTATGTATTGTTTTATGAAAATACCAGTCACTCAAAACTTAATTACATCTATTAATTTAAATGACAAAACTAACTTTCTAAAACTAATAGACTCAATTACATTTGGTGGAATAGCTGGAGATGAAGTGGTATCTAATGCTTAGGTGCTTGAAAATGTAAATTAGACCCACAGTAACTATTCTCATGGAGCTTGTTATAGAATGTAAACAGTCAAACTATTACTCTTCATAACTAATAATTTTTTCTAATGTTCCAATCACAAATTACTGATATATAGAAAAAGTATAGTGTCACATAATTATTTTATTACTTATGATTTCAATTTTTAGATTTAATTTCAAATTCTTATCTTATTTGTCAAAGGATAAACAACAAAAGATAAAAGATAAAAGATAAATGAAAAATGAAAAATAAAAAAAAAGAGTAATCGAACTATAGTAGTTGGTTGGCCGGATCTCATGGAGCTGACATCATCATGATATCAAATGAATAGCTAAAGACAAAGTCTTTGTGTAGGTCTTCTAGTACTGTATATGCATATATCTAAATAAAGTTGTGTGAATATTATTTTTGTCTATTTGATAGGATAGTTAGAAGCAATTAATATTTAGTTTTGAAGACTCCTTCAAAAGTGTTAGAATTGATAGAAACATTGGGCCTATTATATGAAAACAATGTATTTCAACTATCTTAATACATGCCCTTAAGACATATGTTAGCACAACCCTCTTATTTTTAGCATCTCCAACATTGTAGATAAAGTTTAATGACTTAGGAATCTGGGTTGTGAGCTTTCAAATTTCAAGCCTTTATTCTTTTTTTCTTCTATGAGTCCTAATATCTTTGTCTTACATTCATTGACTGCTTATTGGGACAAATTCCTAAGTATTAGTCTCAGGAGGGACAACTTAAACTCAGTGTCCCCTCTCAAAAAAAGATATCTCCCTTATGTATGTTCGGAGTCAGAATTTATTAATGTTGTGTTTGAAACTTAAATTTATCAAAGAAAAAGAAAAATGTGAATGAAAAGAGAGCAAAATGAAATATTTCAAATTCTTACTTTTTTTATCTTTTATGTTATTTTATCCTCTACTTTTTTTAACAACCAAACATACAATACAATTTTATGGCCTCTTCCCTTTTATTTTTCCTTAATAAATTCTTGATCCAAAGACAGTATAAGGGAAAAGAAAAAAAAAAAAACGAGAGTGAAAAGTGAAAAAAAATGAGAGATTTTAAATTCTTACTTTTTTTTTTTTTATGTTCTATTACTCTCTACTTTCTCTAATAACCAAACATATCATGTAATTTCATATGCTTGTCACTTTTCTTTTCATTCACCAAATCATTGATTTAACCACAGCATTTGAGTTTCCAATAAATTATTGATGAAAATTGGAAAATGAGAGACATGCTTTGAAATTTTTTACCTTCAAACTTGGAAATGGTAGGTCCAAAAGCACTTACATGACCAAAGAGTAAGCAACCTCAAAGTCCCCAAAAGCATCCCACGTGGACGTAAAGCTATTTCCTTCCCCCGCAGGTAACTTCAAAAATTGTATAGCAAGTAAACGGCCATTAGATTCAGAGAATGTAATAAGTAAATGAGAGAGGAAATAATGAGTAGTCAGGTAGTTAGACACATAAGCGGAAATGATTATAACAGGGATTATGCAGCTGTCAAGATATAATGGCATATCATATGCAATATTAAGTTCGACATGAAATTGATGCTATATATATATATATATATCTTTGCAACAATCCGAATTGAACTAAATTTGTTCTTTGACAATTAAATTAGGTGGCTAAAATGACACGCTAAAAAAGTACCAATCTAATGATCTAAGTGGACCCAAACAAGCCAATACCAACTATTATATGCTACAGCTAAACGTTGCTTTGCTTCCTCCAAAAGCTAGCTAAGATCATTTTGCTTAACCAAAACCAACCTTGGTTCTCTTCACACTTTCAACTCGTACCATGCAATCCCTATATATATGTACATTTTCTCATCTTGCCTTCAATCATATATCCTTTGCAGCCAACTTCAATATAAAAAAAAATGATGCAATATCTGAGACTAATAGCCTTTTTTGGTGTTCTTACGTATCGAACTTCAGAAGCTTCTGTCGTGTCAAAAGGAGATTTCAATAAGGATTTCTTCGTGACATGGTCTCCTAACCATGTAAATACTTCTGCTGATGGCCAAGTGAGAAGCTTAAAGCTGGACAAAGAATCAGGTACTTTCTTTGAGACGCATAGTCGGCAGAGACTTCAAATTTACTAATCCCTCTAATGTTTAATTCTATTAATTTTGCACCTTGAAACTTCTCTAGGCTCAGGCTTCGCCTCGAATGATACGTTCCTATTTGGTCAGTTCGACATGCAAATTAAGCTGGTACCAGGTTACTCGGCAGGCACAGTCGTGGCCTTCTATGTAAGTAAACTTTTCTTTTCTTCATTTTCATATATCGATCTTCTGTGAACTATAACGTCTGTATGGTACTGTTGCAGCTCCAATGTAATCAATCCAATCGTGATAATGAGATGGACTTTGAATTCCTTGGCAATGTCCTTGGACAGCCCTATATTCTTCAAACCAATGTTATTGTCGATGGGAATGGAAACAGGGAACAGAGAATTCATCTATGGTTTGATCCAACAAAGGAGTTCCATACCTACTCCGTATTATGGAACCTTCACCAAATTGTGTAAGTCAATTTTGATGCTTGCCAAATATTATTTTCGTAAAGTAACGTAAAGCTCATATACTTCATTTTCAATCCTACTAATATTCTAATATTATTTTGAATGATGATATCTTACCAAATGAAATATAGTACTAACACTAAGCTGCTTGAATAAGTGGAACAACTCAAGAGATTGAATTCAAGGGTTGAAAGGTCAATATATATATATATATATATTTCTATATATACATGACACACGTATATAGCCAAAATGTTTTGAATTTGTGGTCATTCTTCTTGTAGATTCATGGTGGATTGGGTTCCTATCAGGACATATAGAAACTATGCAGACGAGGGAGTGTCATTTCCTAGGCGGCAGCCAATGAGACTTTTAATCAGCCTATGGAATGGCGACAACTGGGCGACGAGAGGTGGCCGCGATAAGATTAAGTGGTCAAAGGGTCCTTTTATAGCCTCATTCAGTAACTACAAAATTGATGCATGTTTGTGGACAGGAGATGCAGAAATTTGCAGGGAAGAAAACTCTAGTAATTGGTGGCAGAAGCACAGGTTCAGCTCTCTAAATCGGACACAGACGAGGTTATTCAAGTGGGTTAGGAAGTACTACCTCATATATGATTATTGTCAAGACAACGTGAGATTCCAAAACAAACTTCCCAAGGAATGCTATCTTCCTAAGTACTGACCATTGTAAGGAGAAAAAAAAACATCATTCTTTTCTCTCTTTTGTTGTGATTGTACCGACATATCATTATGAATTCGTGATCATCATGAAATCAAGAGTTCACCTTCACTTGGTCCTGTCGTTAACCAAGCTGTATGGATATATAAAGATCGAGCAATTCTGTATAAATTTTTCTTGGGCATAGCTCGGAGTCACTACAACCCACCATTTCAGCTACTAATCAAAGACTAAAAAAAAATGCCATCACTTGTTAAGTCTTCTGTAGAAGTGAAGTTTGTCTTTCGAATCATTACTAATCAATATAGTGATTTTAGTTCCTTCTAATACTTTACCCATCCTGCAAAAGATTAAAAGAAGATGGTTAAAAAACCAAAAACTGAGTTTCTTTTTTTGGGTAACTTGAAAAAACCAAAAAAAATAGAAAAGTGACAGACTTATTTATTTAATACTAGATGCCTACGGTAACCATTGCGTGTGCAAGTACAGTGAAGCATGGCAGTTTTACAGCCTGTTTAGTAACGCTGTCAGTTTTCGTTTATTATTATGTATTTTTGTTGTGTATTTTTTATAGTTTAGTGATGGACATTTATTGGTTATCGTTGTGCCAATAGTACTAGACCAATATTTTGGTAAGAGAGAACACACCCATTTTAATATTTTTAGTTTTTTTTTTCCGAATTTTGTAAATTACTAAAAAAAAAATTTAAACAAATGTTATCTTTTGTTTTTTTTTAAAAAACAAAAGACAAAAACAATGGTTATGGTAGTTACACTTTACTTCCTTGTAAAAAAAAATAATAAACAAAAACAATAAACGTTATCAAACGAGGCCTTAAATTTGCTGATTTCAATAATTTTACCACCTATCTGTGTAGTCAATTTAAAATAGGGGTATTTACACTTTACTCTCTTGTAGTTTAAACCAACATTAAATGACTTTACTGTGGTTTAACAGTGGACACATAACTCTCCTGTGATTTGGACTTATCTGTAAAATGGATGGAAACAATTAAATTTAACAAAATTATGCTATAGGGGTATCTTTTTAGTTTATATCTTCAAATTAGAATTATCAAAAAGATAATTTGGTGAAATAACAAAAAACACTCTCGAAAGACAATCATTTATTTTGGCATAAAATGGTCAAATTGTCTTTTTAATATTCTAATTTGGAGAGATAAAATAAAAAAATACTCCTATGATAAGATTTTTGTTAGATATAACGATTTTCATTCATTTTGTAGATAAATTCAAACCACAAAGTCATATGTTTACTTTTAAACTACAAAGAGTAAAATGTAATTATTCTTTTAAAATATAATTTAAAATAATAGTAATTATTATTTCATTATGAAGAATATATATATATATATATATTTTTTTTTTTTACAGTTCAAACCAAACTAACCAATTAAAATTAAAAAATTTGACTAGGAATTTAAACACAACACACATCCAGAGATGTGAAACTAGTTTTGTATGGCATAGATTAACCAGGACAAGCGCTTAACTTCCCGCGACGACTTGGAAGTCTCTGGCCGCTTTTCATCTTTCTCAGATGGGAACATGCCTCATCTTTGTCAAAAAGTTCTGGCACTACTCCAATAATTAACAAAAAGAAAAGTAGTAGAAATTGAAAATAAACAATAAAAAGTGAAAACAAAAAAAAGGACCATGCAAGCTTCTACACATAGACGGTCCTAGTAAAGAGGCCTATCTAGCTTTAGAACCATAGGATAGTACAGGATAGATAATTTTATTCAATTTAGAGAAACATGAAGCTGGTGCCTGAAACACCAATCCCTCTACGTTATTAGACAGTTGTTGAAGGTACAGGTTTATGGTCAAAATTTCATGAACGATGGGCCTTTTTTCGGCCAAATTTTCAAGCTGAGTTTTTCCAATCAACCCATCTTTAAAATTTGCAGCCAAATCTTGCTCTATTTGGATTAAACATTGAATCCCAATACCAGCTTAATTCACTGATTAAGCTTGACTAAGTTTACAAACATTTGTACAATTATCAGAGAGTATAGATAATCCCCATCTATCATGATCCATCTTGAAAGAAAAAGAAAACATGCATTTTCACAACATTATCTATCGTGGAAGGCATCATATTGGTTTGTTTACTGACTTGACATCTAACGGGGACATAATGTGGGTTATAAATAACAGCCATTCGATGCCATTTTACCATCTAACATTAGTGCAACTGTAGTATAACCCACCTTACGAACAAACCAATACAAGCCATTCTGCCAGTGTTATTTCATCGAGAATTGTTGGTTCTAGAAAATCATACGGAAGCGAATTAAAAAAAATTCTTATTCAACTCACATTCTTTTCCTTGATTCTTCAAGAACAAGATTGGATTTTGATTATAAGCTTCCATAAAGTTAGATTTATAGAATGGCTTATATGGGTTTGTTCCTAAGACCATGAGCCATTAATAATACTTAGTACATACTGCCATTGTACTTGGTAAACCCCACTTTGTTTATGAAGCAATGATATAAATCATATTGGTTTGTTTAGTTTGACGTTTAAATTGGTAAGCTTGTATGACTGCTTATACAATTGATCAAATGTTCGCGGTAGTTCACTTTTATCTTTATTATATGATTTATCTTCATCTTCCTTGAGAGATCCTACTGTACTATCTGATTCATATGATTTTTTTGTTTCAGGGACCTTAGATGTAACCTCAGTTAACTCAGAATCAGATGTTATGATGCTAGGGACTGCTTAATTTCTCACGACCTGGCTATAGTATATACGCATACTACTAAAAATTCTAATCTAATTAGTATAGCCTAATTTATGTGATTAGAATCATACCTTCGAGATCTCTCTAGTTTGATCCTGAATAACAAGTATCATCAACAAGCACGAGCCAAGTAATAGCAACAAGCACGAATCAACTACTCGAACTCAACCTTTGAACTTCTGTTGTATCCCTCTTATATGCCTTACTCTAGAGAGGGTGAGCTCGCAGCTGCTAGGGTTTCTTTTCCTCACAAAAACGTGTATCTCTTAATTATGAGTAAGTGTAACCCTAGTCGCTCTTAGAGTATGTAGATATAAATGCTACAATAGGGACCATAGGATTAGTATAACTAGGGCTTCTTACGTAAATAAGGATTTCTAATCCAACCAGGATTA